>JAVKPL010006490.1:0-26591 GCA_032173675.1 Gastrolobium villosum | reverse complement strand
TCCATTTTCCGTTTAAAAAATTCACAAAATCAATTTCTTTTGCATTTATTTTATTCATCCATTTTCGACGGAATTCATTTTCCGTCAAAAATCTTCACAAAATCAATTTCTTTTGCATTTATTTTATTCATCTGTTTTCGACGGAATACATTTTTCGTCAAAAATCTTAGACGGAATCCATTTTTCGTCGAAAAACTTCATAAAATCAATTTCTTTTGCATTTATTTTATTCATCCATTTTCGACGGAATTCATTTTCCTTCAAAAATCTTCGACGGAATCCATTTTCCGTTTAAAAAATTCACAAAATCAATTTCTTTTGCATTTATTTTATTCATCCATTTTCGACGGAATTCATTTTCCGTCAAAAATCTTCACAAAATCAATTTCTTTTGCATTTATTTTATTCATCCGTTTTCGACGGAATACATTTTTCGTCAAAAATCTTCAACGGAATCCATTTTTCGTCGAAAAACTTCATAAAATCAATTTCTTTTGCATTTATTTTATTCATCCATTTTCGACGGAATTCATTTTCCATCAAAAATCTTCGACGGAATCCATTTTCCGTCGAAAAACTTCACAAAATCAATTTCTTTTGCATTTATTTTATTCATCCGTTTTCGACGGAATTCATTTTCCGTCAAAAATCTTCACAAAATCAATTTCTTTTGCATTTATTTTATTAATCCGTTTTCGACGGAATACATTTTTCGTCAAAAATCTTAGACGGAATCCATTTTTCGTCGAAAAACTTCATAAAATCAATTTCTTTTGCATTTATTTTATTCATCCATTTTCGACGGAATTCATTTTCCTTCAAAAATCTTCGACGGAATCCATTTTCCGTTTAAAAAATTCACAAAATCAATTTCTTTTGCATTTATTTTATTCATCCATTTTCGACGGAATTCATTTTCCGTCAAAAATCTTCGACGGAATCTATTTTCCGTTTAAAAAATTCACAAAATCAATTTCTTTTGCATTTATTTTATTCATCCATTTTCGACGGAATTCATTTTCCGTCAAAAATCTTCGACGGAATCCATTTTCCGTCGAAAAACTTCACAAAATCAATTTCTTTTGCATTTATTTTATTCATCCATTTTCGACGGAATTCATTTTCCGTCAAAAATCTTCGACGGAATCCATTTTCCGTCGAAAAACTTCACAAAATCAATTTCTTTTGCATTTATTTTATTCATCCATTTTCGACGGAATTCAGTTTCCATCAAAAATCTTCACAAAATCAATTTCTTTTGCATTTATTTTATTCATCCGTTTTCGACGGAATACATTTTTCGTTAAAAATCTTCAACGGAATCCATTTTTCGTCGAAAAACTTCATAAAATCAATTTCTTTTGCATTTATTTTATTCATCCCTTTTCGACGGAATTCATTTTCCGTCAAAAATCTTCGACGGAATCCATTTTCCGTCGAAAAACTTCACAAAATCAATTTCTTTTGCATTTATTTTATTCATCCGTTTTCGACGGAATTCATTTTCCGTCAAAAATCTTCACAAAATCAATTTCTTTTGCATTTATTTTATTAATCCGTTTTCGACGGAATACATTTTTCGTCAAAAATCTTAGACGGAATCCATTTTTCGTCGAAAAACTTCATAAAATCAATTTCTTTTGCATTTATTTTATTCATCCATTTTCGACGGAATTCATTTTCCTTCAAAAATCTTCGACGGAATCCATTTTCCGTATAAAAAATTCACAAAATCAATTTCTTTTGCATTTATTTTATTCATCCATTTTCGACGGAATTCATTTTCCGTCAAAAATCTTCACAAAATCAATTTCTTTTGCATTTATTTTATTGATCCGTTTTCGACGGAATAATTTTTTCGTCAAAAATCTTAGACGGAATCCATTTTTCGTCGAAAAACTTCATAAAATCAATTTCTTTTGCATTTATTTTATTCATCCATTTTCGACGGAATCCATTTTCCGTTTAAAAAATTCACAAAATCAATTTCTTTTGCATTTATTTTATTCATCCATTTTCGACGGAATTCATTTTCCGTCAAAAATCTTCACAAAATCAATTTCTTTTGCATTTATTTTATTCATCCGTTTTCGACGGAATACATTTTTCGTCAAAAATCTTCAACGGAATCCATTTTTCGTCGAAAAACTTCATAAAATCAATTTCTTTTGCATTTATTTTATTCATCCATTTTCGACGGAATTCATTTTCCATCAAAAATCTTCGACGGAATCCATTTTCCCTCGAAAAACTTCACAAAATCAATTTCTTTTGCATTTATTTTATTCATCCGTTTTCGACGGAATTCATTTTCCGTCAAAAATCTTCACAAAATCAATTTCTTTTGCATTTATTTTATTAATCCGTTTTCGACGGAATACATTTTTCGTCAAAAATCTTAGACGGAATCCATTTTTCGTCGAAAAACTTCATAAAATCAATTTCTTTTGCATTTATTTTATTCATCCATTTTCGACGGAATTCATTTTCCTTCAAAAATCTTCGACGGAATCCATTTTCTGTTTAAAAAATTCACAAAATCAATTTCTTTTGCATTTATTTTATTCATCCATTTTCGACGGAATTCATTTTCCGTCAAAAATCTTCACAAAATCAATTTCTTTTGCATTTATTTTATTCATCTGTTTTCGACGGAATACATTTTTCGTCAAAAATCTTAGACGGAATCCATTTTTCGTCGAAAAACTTCATAAAATCAATTTCTTTTGCATTTATTTTATTCATCCATTTTCGACGGAATCCATTTTCCGTTTTTCCGTTTAAAAAATTCACAAAATCAATTTCTTTTGCATTTATTTTATTCATCCATTTTCGACGGAATTCATTTTCCTTCAAAAATCTTCGACGGAATCCATTTTCCGTTTAAAAAATTCACAAAATCAATTTCTTTTGCATTTATTTTATTCATCCATTTTCGACGGAATTCATTTTCCGTCAAAAATCTTCACAAAATCAATTTCTTTTGCATTTATTTTATTCATCCGTTTTCGACGGAATACATTTTTCGTCAAAAATCTTCAACGGAATCCATTTTTCGTCGAAAAACTTCATAAAATCAATTTCTTTTGCATTTATTTTATTCATCCATTTTCGACGGAATTCATTTTCCATCAAAAATCTTCGACGGAATCCATTTTCCGTCGAAAAACTTCACAAAATCAATTTCTTTTGCATTTATTTTATTCATCTGTTTTCGACGGAATTCATTTTCCGTCAAAAATCTTCACAAAATCAATTTCTTTTGCATTTATTTTATTAATCCGTTTTCGACGGAATACATTTTTCGTCAAAAATCTTAGACGGAATCCATTTTTCGTCGAAAAACTTCATAAAATCAATTTCTTTTGCATTTATTTTATTCATCCATTTTCGACGGAATTCATTTTCCTTCAAAAATCTTCGACGGAATCCATTTTCCGTTTAAAAAATTCACAAAATCAATTTCTTTTGCATTTATTTTATTCATCCATTTTCGACGGAATTCATTTTCCGTCCAAAATCTTCGACGGAATCTATTTTCCGTTTAAAAAATTCACAAAATCAATTTCTTTTGCATTTATTTTATTCATCCATTTTCGACGGAATTCATTTTCCGTCAAAAATCTTCGATGGAATCCATTTTCCGTCGAAAAACTTCACAAAATCAATTTCTTTTGCATTTATTTTATTCATCCATTTTCGACGGAATTCATTTTCCGTCCAAAATCTTCGACGGAATCCATTTTCCGTCGAAAAACTTCACAAAATCAATTTCTTTTGCATTTATTTTATTCCTCCATTTTCGACGGAATTCAGTTTCCATCAAAAATCTTCACAAAATCAATTTCTTTTGCATTTATTTTATTCATCCGTTTTCGACGGAATACATTTTTCGTTAAAAATCTTCAACGGAATCCATTTTTCGTCGAAAAACTTCATAAAATCAATTTCTTTTGCATTTATTTTATTCATCCCTTTTCGACGGAATTCATTTTCCGTCAAAAATCTTCGACGGAATCCATTTTCCGTCGAAAAACTTCACAAAATCAATTTCTTTTGCATTTATTTTATTCATCCGTTTTCGACGGAATTCATTTTCCGTCAAAAATCTTCACAAAATCAATTTCTTTTGCATTTATTTTATTAATCCGTTTTCGACGGAATACATTTTTCGTCAAAAATCTTAGACGGAATCCATTTTTCGTCGAAAAACTTCATAAAATCAATTTCTTTTGCATTTATTTTATTCATCCATTTTCGACGGAATTCATTTTCCTTCAAAAATCTTCGACGGAATCCATTTTCCGTATAAAAAATTCACAAAATCAATTTCTTTTGCATTTATTTTATTCATCCATTTTCGACGGAATTCATTTTCCGTCAAAAATCTTCACAAAATCAATTTCTTTTGCATTTATTTTATTGATCTGTTTTCGACGGAATACATTTTTCGTCAAAAATCTTAGACCGAATCCATTTTTCGTCGAAAAACTTCATAAAACCAAATTCTTTTGCATTTATTTTATTCATCCATTTTCGACGGAATCCATTTTCCGTTTAAAAAATTCACAAAATCAATTTCTTTTGCATTTATTTTATTCATCCATTTTCGACGGAATTCATTTTCCGAAAAAATCTTCACAAAATCAATTTCTTTTGCATTTATTTTATTCATCCGTTTTCGACGGAATACATTTTTCGTCAAAAATCTTCAACGGAATCCATTTTTCGTCGAAAAAATTCATAAAATCAATTTCTTTTGCATTTATTTTATTCATCCATTTTAGACGGAATTCATTTTCCATCAAAAATCTTCGACGGAATCCATTTTCCCTCGAAAAACTTCACAAAATCAATTTCTTTTGCATTTATTTTATTCATCCGTTTTCGACGGAATTCATTTTCCGTCAAAACTCTTCACAAAATCAATTTCTTTTGCATTTATTTTATTAATCCGTTTTCGACGGAATACATTTTTCGTCAAAAATCTTAGACGGAATCCATTTTTCGTCGAAAAACTTCATAAAATCAATTTCTTTTGCATTTATTTTATTCATCCATTTTCGACGGAATTCATTTTCCTTCAAAAATCTTCGACGGAATCCATTTTCCGTATAAAAAATTCACAAAATCAATTTCTTTTGCATTTATTTTATTCATCCATTTTCGACGGAATTCATTTTCCGTCAAAAATCTTCACAAAATCAATTTCTTTTGCATTTATTTTATTGATCTGTTTTCGACGGAATACATTTTTCGTCAAAAATCTTAGACCGAATCCATTTTTCGTCGAAAAACTTCATAAAACCAAATTCTTTTGCATTTATTTTATTCATCCATTTTCGACGGAATCCATTTTCCGTTTAAAAAATTCACAAAATCAATTTCTTTTGCATTTATTTTATTCATCCATTTTCGACGGAATTCATTTTCCTTCAAAAATCTTCGACGGAATCCATTTTCCGTTTAAAAAATTCACAAAATCAATTTCTTTTGCATTTATTTTATTCATCCATTTTCGACGGAATTCATTTTCCGTCAAAAATCTTCACAAAATCAATTTCTTTTGCATTTATTTTATTCATCCGTTTTCGACGGAATACATTTTTCGTCAAAAATCTTCAACGGAATCCATTTTTCGTCGAAAAACTTCATAAAATCAATTTCTTTTGCATTTATTTTATTCATCCATTTTCGACGGAATTCATTTTCCATCAAAAATCTTCGACGGAATCCATTTTCCGTCGAAAAACTTCACAAAATCAATTTCTTTTGCATTTATTTTATTCATCCGTTTTCGACGGAATTCATTTTCCGTCAAAACTCTTCACAAAATCAATTTCTTTTGCATTTATTTTATTAATCCGTTTTCGACGGAATACATTTTTCGTCAAAAATCTTAGACGGAATCCATTTTTCGTCGAAAAACTTCATAAAATCAATTTCTTTTGCATTTATTTTATTCATCCATTTTCGACGGAATTCATTTTCCTTCAAAAATCTTCGACGGAATCCATTTTCCGTTTAAAAAATTCACAAAATCAATTTCTTTTGCATTTATTTTATTCATCCATTTTCGACGGAATTCATTTTCCGTCAAAAATCTTCACAAAATCAATTTCTTTTGCATTTATTTTATTCATCTGTTTTCGACGGAATACATTTTTCGTCAAAAATCTTAGACAGAATCCATTTTTCGTCGAAAAACTTCATAAAACCAATTTCTTTTGCATTTATTTTATTCATCCATTTTCGACGGAATTCATTTTGCGCCAAAAATATTCGACGGAATCCATTTTCCGTTTAAAAAATTCACAAAATCAATTTCTTTTGCATTTATTTTATTCATCCATTTTCGACGGAATTCATTTTCCGAAAAAATCTTCACAAAATCAATTTCTTTTGCATTTATTTTATTCATCCGTTTTCGACGGAATACATTTTTCGTCAAAAATCTTCAACGGAATCCATTTTTCGTCGAAAAACTTCATAAAATCAATTTCTTTTGCATTTATTTTATTCATCCATTTTCGACGGAATTCATTTTCCATCAAAAATCTTCGACGGAATCCATTTTCCGTCGAAAAACTTCACAAAATCAATTTCTTTTGCATTTATTTTATTCATCTGTTTTCGACGGAATTCATTTTCCGTCAAAAATCTTCACAAAATCAATTTCTTTTGCATTTATTTTATTAATCTGTTTTCGACGGAATACATTTTTCGTCAAAAATCTTAGACGGAATCCATTTTTCGTCGAAAAACTTCATAAAATCAATTTCTTTTGCATTTATTTTATTCATCCATTTTCGACGGAATTCATTTTCCTTCAAAAATCTTCGACGGAATCCATTTTCCGTTTAAAAAATTCACAAAATCAATTTCTTTTGCATTTATTTTATTCATCCATTTTCGACGGAATTCATTTTCCGTCCAAAATCTTCGACGGAATCTATTTTCCGTTTAAAAAATTCACAAAATCAATTTCTTTTGCATTTATTTTATTCATCCATTTTCGACGGAATTCATTTTCCGTCAAAAATCTTCGATGGAATCCATTTTCCGTCGAAAAACTTCACAAAATCAATTTCTTTTGCATTTATTTTAGTCATCCATTTTCGACGGAATTCATTTTCCGTCCAAAATCTTCGACGGAATCCATTTTCCGTCGAAAAACTTCACAAAATCAATTTCTTTTGCATTTATTTTATTCCTCCATTTTCGACGGAATTCAGTTTCCATCAAAAATCTTCACAAAATCAATTTCTTTTGCATTTATTTTATTCATCCGTTTTCGACGGAATACATTTTTCGTTAAAAATCTTCAACGGAATCCATTTTTCGTCGAAAAACTTCATAAAATCAATTTCTTTTGCATTTATTTTATTCATCCCTTTTCGACGGAATTCATTTTCCGTCAAAAATCTTCGACGGAATCCATTTTCCGTCGAAAAACTTCACAAAATCAATTTCTTTTGCATTTATTTTATTCATCCGTTTTCGACGGAATTCATTTTCCGTCAAAAATCTTCACAAAATCAATTTCTTTTGCATTTATTTTATTAATCCGTTTTCGACGGAATACATTTTTCGTCAAAAATCTTAGACGGAATCCATTTTTCGTCGAAAAACTTCATAAAATCAATTTCTTTTGCATTTATTTTATTCATCCATTTTCGACGGAATTCATTTTCCTTCAAAAATCTTCGACGGAATCCATTTTCCGTATAAAAAATTCACAAAATCAATTTCTTTTGCATTTATTTTATTCATCCATTTTCGACGGAATTCATTTTCCGTCAAAAATCTTCACAAAATCAATTTCTTTTGCATTTATTTTATTGATCTGTTTTCGACGGAATACATTTTTCGTCAAAAATCTTAGACCGAATCCATTTTTCGTCGAAAAACTTCATAAAACCAAATTCTTTTGCATTTATTTTATTCATCCATTTTCGACGGAATCCATTTTCCGTTTAAAAAATTCACAAAATCAATTTCTTTTGCATTTATTTTATTCATCCATTTTCGACGGAATTCATTTTCCGAAAAAATCTTCACAAAATCAATTTCTTTTGCATTTATTTTATTCATCCGTTTTCGACGGAATACATTTTTCGTCAAAAATCTTCAACGGAATCCATTTTTCGTCGAAAAAATTCATAAAATCAATTTCTTTTGCATTTATTTTATTCATCCATTTTCGACGGAATTCATTTTCCATCAAAAATCTTCGACGGAATCCATTTTCCCTCGAAAAACTTCACAAAATCAATTTCTTTTGCATTTATTTTATTCATCCGTTTTCGACGGAATTCATTTTCCGTCAAAAATCTTCACAAAATCAATTTCTTTTGCATTTATTTTATTAATCCGTTTTCGACGGAATACATTTTTCGTCAAAAATCTTAGACGGAATCCATTTTTCGTCGAAAAACTTCATAAAATCAATTTCTTTTGCATTTATTTTATTCATCCATTTTCGACGGAATTCATTTTCCTTCAAAAATCTTCGACGGAATCCATTTTCCGTATAAAAAATTCACAAAATCAATTTCTTTTGCATTTATTTTATTCATCCATTTTCGACGGAATTCATTTTCCGTCAAAAATCTTCACAAAATCAATTTCTTTTGCATTTATTTTATTGATCTGTTTTCGACGGAATACATTTTTCGTCAAAAATCTTAGACCGAATCCATTTTTCGTCGAAAAACTTCATAAAACCAAATTCTTTTGCATTTATTTTATTCATCCATTTTCGACGGAATCCATTTTCCGTTTAAAAAATTCACAAAATCAATTTCTTTTGCATTTATTTTATTCATCCATTTTCGACGGAATTCATTTTCCTTCAAAAATCTTCGACGGAATCCATTTTCCGTTTAAAAAATTCACAAAATCAATTTCTTTTGCATTTATTTTATTCATCCATTTTCGACGGAATTCATTTTCCGTCAAAAATCTTCACAAAATCAATTTCTTTTGCATTTATTTTATTCATCCGTTTTCGACGGAATACATTTTTCGTCAAAAATCTTCAACGGAATCCATTTTTCGTCGAAAAACTTCATAAAATCAATTTCTTTTGCATTTATTTTATTCATCCATTTTCGACGGAATTCATTTTCCATCAAAAATCTTCGACGGAATCCATTTTCCGTCGAAAAACTTCACAAAATCAATTTCTTTTGCATTTATTTTATTCATCTGTTTTCGACGGAATTCATTTTCCGTCAAAAATCTTCACAAAATCAATTTCTTTTGCATTTATTTTATTAATCTGTTTTCGACGGAATACATTTTTCGTCAAAAATCTTAGACGGAATCCATTTTTCGTCGAAAAACTTCATAAAATCAATTTCTTTTGCATTTATTTTATTCATCCATTTTCGACGGAATTCATTTTCCTTCAAAAATCTTCGACGGAATCCATTTTCCGTTTAAAAAATTCACAAAATCAATTTCTTTTGCATTTATTTTATTCATCCATTTTCGACGGAATTCATTTTCCGTCAAAAATCTTCGACGGAATCTATTTTCCGTTTAAAAAATTCACAAAATCAATTTCTTTTGCATTTATTTTATTCATCCATTTTCGACGGAATTCATTTTCCGTCAAAAATCTTCGATGGAATCCATTTTCCGTCGAAAAACTTCACAAAATCAATTTCTTTTGCATTTATTTTATTCATCCATTTTCGACGGAATTCATTTTCCGTCCAAAAATCTTCGACGGAATCCATTTTCCGTCGAAAAACTTCACAAAATCAATTTCTTTTGCATTTATTTTATTCCTCCATTTTCGACGGAATTCAGTTTCCATCAAAAATCTTCACAAAATCAATTTCTTTTGCATTTATTTTATTCATCCGTTTTCGACGGAATACATTTTTCGTTAAAAATCTTCAACGGAATCCATTTTTCGTCGAAAAACTTCATAAAATCAATTTCTTTTGCATTTATTTTATTCATCCCTTTTCGACGGAATTCATTTTCCGTCAAAAATCTTCGACGGAATCCATTTTCCGTCGAAAAACTTCACAAAATCAATTTCTTTTGCATTTATTTTATTCATCCGTTTTCGACGGAATTCATTTTCCGTCAAAAATCTTCACAAAATCAATTTCTTTTGCATTTATTTTATTAATCCGTTTTCGACGGAATACATTTTTCGTCAAAAATCTTAGACGGAATCCATTTTTCGTCGAAAAACTTCATAAAATCAATTTCTTTTGCATTTATTTTATTCATCCATTTTCGACGGAATTCATTTTCCTTCAAAAATCTTCGACGGAATCCATTTTCCGTATAAAAAATTCACAAAATCAATTTCTTTTGCATTTATTTTATTCATCCATTTTCGACGGAATTCATTTTCCGTCAAAAATCTTCACAAAATCAATTTCTTTTGCATTTATTTTATTGATCTGTTTTCGACGGAATACATTTTTCGTCAAAAATCTTAGACCGAATCCATTTTTCGTCGAAAAACTTCATAAAACCAAATTCTTTTGCATTTATTTTATTCATCCATTTTCGACGGAATCCATTTTCCGTTTAAAAAATTCACAAAATCAATTTCTTTTGCATTTATTTTATTCATCCATTTTCGACGGAATTCATTTTCCGAAAAATCTTCACAAAATCAATTTCTTTTGCATTTATTTTATTCATCCGTTTTCGACGGAATACATTTTTCGTCAAAAATCTTCAACGGAATCCATTTTTCGTCGAAAAAATTCATAAAATCAATTTCTTTTGCATTTATTTTATTCATCCATTTTAGACGGAATTCATTTTCCATCAAAAATCTTCGACGGAATCCATTTTCCCTCGAAAAACTTCACAAAATCAATTTCTTTTGCATTTATTTTATTCATCCGTTTTCGACGGAATTCATTTTCCGTCAAAACTCTTCACAAAATCAATTTCTTTTGCATTTATTTTATTAATCCGTTTTCGACGGAATACATTTTTCGTCAAAAATCTTAGACGGAATCCATTTTTCGTCGAAAAACTTCATAAAATCAATTTCTTTTGCATTTATTTTATTCATCCATTTTCGACGGAATTCATTTTCCTTCAAAAATCTTCGACGGAATCCATTTTCCGTATAAAAAATTCACAAAATCAATTTCTTTTGCATTTATTTTATTCATCCATTTTCGACGGAATTCATTTTCCGTCAAAAATTCACAAAATCAATTTCTTTTGCATTTATTTTATTCATCTGTTTTCGACGGAATACATTTTTCGTCAAAAATCTTCAGACGGAATCCATTTTTCGTCGAAAAACTTCATAAAACAAATTCTTTTGCATTTATTTTATTCATCCATTTTCGAAATTCTTTTTATAAAAAATTCACAAAATCAATTTCTTTTGCATTTATTTTATTCATCCATTTTCGACGGAATTCATTTTCCGTCAAAAATCTTCGACGGAATCCATTTTCCGTTTAAAAAATTCACAAAATCAATTTCTTTTGCATTTATTTTATTCATCCATTTTCGACGGAATTCATTTTCCGTCAAAAATCTTCACAAAATCAATTTCTTTTGCATTTATTTTATTCATCCGTTTTCGACGGAATACATTTTCCGTCAAAAATCTTCAACGGAATCCATTTTTCGTCGAAAAACTTCACAAAATCAATTTCTTTTGCATTTATTTTATTCATCCATTTTCGACGGAATTCATTTTCCATCAAAAATCTTCGACGGAATCCATTTTCCGTCGAAAAACTTCACAAAATCAATTTCTTTT
This sequence comes from Gastrolobium villosum, assembly GCA_032173675.1. Taxonomy (NCBI): domain Eukaryota; kingdom Viridiplantae; phylum Streptophyta; class Magnoliopsida; order Fabales; family Fabaceae; genus Gastrolobium; species Gastrolobium villosum. Next base: position 14,824 of record JAVKPL010006490.1, on the reverse strand, counting down.
GCATTTATTTTATTCATCCGTTTTCGACGGAATTCATTTTCCGTCAAAAATCTTCACAAAATCAATTTCTTTTGCATTTATTTTATTAATCCGTTTTCGACGGAATACATTTTTCGTCAAAAATCTTAGACGGAATCCATTTTTCGTCGAAAAACTTCATAAAATCAATTTCTTTTGCATTTATTTTATTCATCCATTTTCGACGGAATTCATTTTCCTTCAAAAATCTTCGACGGAATCCATTTTCCGTTTAAAAAATTCACAAAATCAATTTCTTTTGCATTTATTTTATTCATCCATTTTCGACGGAATTCATTTTCCGTCAAAAATCTTCACAAAATCAATTTCTTTTGCATTTATTTTATTCATCCGTTTTCGACGGAATACATTTTTCGTCAAAAATCTTAGACGGAATCCATTTTTCGTCGAAAAACTTCATAAAATCAATTTCTTTTGCATTTATTTTATTCATCCATTTTCGACGGAATTCATTTTCCGTCAAAAATCTTCGACGGAATCCATTTTCCGTTTAAAAAATTCACAAAATCAATTTCTTTTGCATTTATTTTATTCATCCATTTTCGACGGAATTCATTTTCCGTCAAAAATCTTCACAAAATCAATTTCTTTTGCATTTATTTTATTCATCCGTTTTCGACGGAATACATTTTTCGTCAAAAATCTTCGACGGAATCCATTTTCCGTCGAAAAACTTCATAAAATCAATTTCTTTTGCATTTATTTTATTCATCCATTTTCGACGGAATTCATTTTCCGTCAAAAATCTTCGACGGAATCCATTTTCCGTCGAAAAACTTCACAAAATCAATTTCTTTTGCATTTATTTTATTCATCCGTTTTCGACGGAATTCATTTTCCGTCAAAAATCTTCACAAAATCAATTTCTTTTGCATTTATTTTATTAATCCGTTTTCGACGGAATACATTTTTCGTCAAAAATCTTAGACGGAATCCATTTTTCGTCGAAAAACTTCATAAAATCAATTTCTTTTGCATTTATTTTATTCATCCATTTTCGACGGAATTCATTTTCCTTCAAAAATCTTCGACGGAATCCATTTTCCGTTTAAAAAATTCACAAAATCAATTTCTTTTGCATTTATTTTATTCATCCATTTTCGACGGAATTCATTTTCCGTCAAAAATCTTCGACAAAATCAATCTATTTTCCATTTAAAAAATTCACAAAATCAATTTCTTTTGCATTTATTTTATTCATCCATTTTCGACGGAATTCATTTTCCGTCAAAAATCTTCGACGGAATCCATTTTCCGTCGAAAAACTTCATAAAATCAATTTCTTTTGCATTTATTTTATTCATCCATTTTCGACGGAATTCATTTTCCGTCAAAAATCTTCGACGGAATCCATTTTCCGTCGAAAAACTTCACAAAATCAATTTCTTTTGCATTTATTTTATTCATCCATTTTCGACGGAATTCATTTTCCATCAAAAATCTTCACAAAATCAATTTCTTTTGCATTTATTTTATTCATCCGTTTTCGACGGAATACATTTTTCGTTAAAAATCTTCAACGGAATCCATTTTTCGTCGAAAAACTTCATAAAATCAATTTCTTTTGCATTTATTTTATTCATCCATTTTCGACGGAATTCATTTTCCGTCAAAAATCTTCGACGGAATCCATTTTCCGTCGAAAAACTTCACAAAATCAATTTCTTTTGCATTTATTTTATTCATCCGTTTTCGACGGAATTCATTTTCCGTCAAAAATCTTCACAAAATCAATTTCTTTTGCATTTATTTTATTAATCCGTTTTCGACGGAATACATTTTTCGTCAAAAATCTTAGACGGAATCCATTTTTCGTCGAAAAACTTCATAAAATCAATTTCTTTTGCATTTATTTTATTCATCCATTTTCGACGGAATTCATTTTCCGTCAAAAATCTTCGACGGAATCCATTTTCCGTCGAAAAAATTCACAAAATCAATTTCTTTTGCATTTATTTTATTCATCCATTTTCGACGGAATTCATTTTCCGTCAAAAATCTTCACAAAATCAATTTCTTTTGCATTTATTTTATTCATCCGTTTTCGACGGAATACATTTTCGTCAAAAATCTTCAATCATTTTTCGTCGAAATCAATTTCTTTTGCATTTATTTTATTTCCGTTTTCGACGGAATATTTTATTCGTCAAAAATTTCGACGGAATCCATTTTCCGTCGAAAAACTTCACAAAATCAATTTCTTTTGCATTTATTTTATTCATCCATTTTCGACGGAATTCATTTTCCTTCAAAAATCTTCGACGGAATCCATTTTCCGTTTAAAAAATTCACAAAATCAATTTCTTTTGCATTTATTTTATTCATCCATTTTCGACGGAATTCATTTTCCGTCAAAAATCTTCACAAAATCAATTTCTTTTGCATTTATTTTATTCATCCGTTTTCGACGGAATACATTTTTCGTCAAAAATCTTCAACGGAATCCATTTTTCGTCGAAAAACTTCATAAAATCAATTTCTTTTGCATTTATTTTATTCATCCATTTTCGACGGAATTCATTTTCCGTCAAAAATCTTCGACGGAATCCATTTTCCGTCGAAAAACTTCACAAAATCAATTTCTTTTGCATTTATTTTATTCATCCGTTTTCGACGGAATTCATTTTCCGTCAAAAATCTTCACAAAATCAATTTCTTTTGCATTTATTTTATTAATCCGTTTTCGACGGAATACATTTTTCGTCAAAAATCTTAGACGGAATCCATTTTTCGTCGAAAAACTTCATAAAATCAATTTCTTTTGCATTTATTTTATTCATCCATTTTCGACGGAATTCATTTTCCTTCAAAAATCTTCGACGGAATCCATTTTCCGTTTAAAAAATTCACAAAATCAATTTCTTTTGCATTTATTTTATTCATCCATTTTCGACGGAATTCATTTTCCGTAATCTTCGATTTATTTTATTCATCCGTTTTCGAATCTTTAAAAAAAAACTTCACAAAATCAATTTCTTTTGCATTTATTTTATTCATCCATTTTCGACGGAATTCATTTTCCGTCAAAAATCTTCGACGGAATCCATTTTCCGTCGAAAAACTTCACAAAATCAATTTCTTTTGCATTTATTTTATTCATCCATTTTCGACGGAATTCATTTTCCGTCAAAAATCTTCGACGGAATCCATTTTCCGTTTAAAAAATTCACAAAATCAATTTCTTTTGCATTTATTTTATTCATCCATTTTCGACCATTTTCGACGGAATTCAATTTTTTCCGTCAAAAATCTTCACAAAATCAATTTCTTTTGCATTTATTTTATTCATCCGTTTTCGACGGAATACATTTTTCGTCAAAAATCTTCAACGGAATCCATTTTTCGTCGAAAAACTTCATAAAATCAATTTCTTTTGCATTTATTTTATTCATCCATTTTCGACGGAATTCATTTTCCGTCAAAAATCTTCGACGAATCCATTTTCCGTCGAAAAAATTCACAAAATCAATTTCTTTTGCATTTATTTTATTCATCCATTTTCGACGGAATTCATTTTCCGTCAAAAATCTTCACAAAATCAATTTCTTTTGCATTTATTTTATTCATCCGTTTTCGACGGAATACATTTTCCGTCAAAAATCTTCACGGAATCCATTTTTCGTCGAAAAACTTCATAAAATCAATTTCTTTTGCATTTATTTTATTCATCCATTTTCGACGGAATTCATTTTCCGTCAAAAATCTTCGACGGAATCCATTTTCCGTCGAAAAACTTCACAAAATCAATTTCTTTTGCATTTATTTTATTCATCCGTTTTCGACGGAATTCATTTTCCGTCAAAAATCTTCACAAAATCAATTTCTTTTGCATTTATTTTATTAATCCGTTTTCGACGGAATACATTTTTCGTCAAAAATCTTAGACGGAATCCATTTTTCGTCGAAAAACTTCATAAAATCAATTTCTTTTGCATTTATTTTATTCATCCATTTTCGACGGAATTCATTTTCCTTCATTTTCCATTTTCCGTTTAAAAAATTCACAAAATCAATTTCTTTTGCATTTATTTTATTCATCCATTTTCGACGGAATTCATTTTCCGTCAAAAATCTTCACAAAATCAATTTCTTTTGCATTTATTTTATTCATCCGTTTTCGACGGAATACATTTTTCGTCAAAAATCTTCAACGGAATCCATTTTCCGTCGAAAAACTTCATAAAATCAATTTCTTTTGCATTTATTTTATTCATCCATTTTCGACGGAATTCATTTTCCATCAAAAATCTTCGACGGAATCCATTTTCCGTCGAAAAACTTCACAAAATCAATTTCTTTTGCATTTATTTTATTCATCCGTTTTCGACGGAATTCATTTTCCGTCTAAAATCTTCACAAAATCAATTTCTTTTGCATTTATTTTATTCATCCGTTTTCGACGGAATTAATTTTATTTCTTTTGCATTTATTTTATTAATCCGTTTTCGACGGAATACATTTTTCGTCAAAAATCTTAGACGGAATCCATTTTTCGTCGAAAAACTTCATAAAATCAATTTCTTTTGCATTTATTTTATTCATCCATTTTCGACGGAATTCATTTTCCTTCAAAAATCTTCGACGGAATCCATTTTCCGTTTAAAAAATTCACAAAATCAATTTCTTTTGCATTTATTTTATTCATCCATTTTCGACGGAATTCATTTTCCGTCAAAAATCTTCACAAAATCAATTTCTTTTGCATTTATTTTATTCATCCGTTTTCGACGGAATACATTTTTCGTCAAAAATCTTAGACGGAATCCATTTTTCGTCGAAAAACTTCATAAAATCAATTTCTTTTGCATTTATTTTATTCATCCATTTTCGACGGAATTCATTTTCCGTCAAAAATCTTCGACGGAATCCATTTTCCGTTTAAAAAATTCACAAAATCAATTTCTTTTGCATTTATTTTATTCATCCATTTTCGACGGAATTCATTTTCCGTCAAAAATCTTCACAAAATCAATTTCTTTTGCATTTATTTTATTCATCCGTTTTCGACGGAATACATTTTTCGTCAAAAATCTTCAACGGAATCCATTTTTCGTCGAAAAACTTCATAAAATCAATTTCTTTTGCATTTATTTTATTCATCCATTTTCGACGGAATTCATTTTCCATCAAAAATCTTCGACGGAATCCATTTTCCGTCGAAAAACTTCACAAAATCAATTTCTTTTGCATTTATTTTATTCATCCGTTTTCGACGGAATTCATTTTCCGTCAAAAATCTTCACAAAATCAATTTCTTTTGCATTTATTTTATTAATCCGTTTTCGACGGAATACATTTTTCGTCAAAAATCTTAGACGGAATCCATTTTTCGTCGAAAAACTTCATAAAATCAATTTCTTTTGCATTTATTTTATTCATCCATTTTCGACGGAATTCATTTTCCTTCAAAAATCTTCGACGGAATCCATTTTCCGTTTAAAAAATTCACAAAATCAATTTCTTTTGCATTTATTTTATTCATCCATTTTCGACGGAATTCATTTTCCGTCAAAAATCTTCACAAAATCAATTTCTTTTGCATTTATTTTATTCATCCGTTTTCGACGGAATACATTTTTCGTCAAAAATCTTCAACGGAATCCATTTTCCGTCGAAAAACTTCATAAAATCAATTTCTTTTGCATTTATTTTATTCATCCATTTTCGACGGAATTCATTTTCCGTCAAAAATCTTCGACGGAATCCATTTTCCGTCGAAAAACTTCACAAAATCAATTTCTTTTGCATTTATTTTATTCATCCGTTTTCGACGGAATTCATTTTCCGTCAAAAATCTTCACAAAATCAATTTCTTTTGCATTTATTTTATTAATCCGTTTTCGACGGAATACATTTTTCGTCAAAAATCTTAGACGGAATCCATTTTTCGTCGAAAAACTTCATAAAATCAATTTCTTTTGCATTTATTTTATTCATCCATTTTCGACGGAATTCATTTTCCTTCAAAAATCTTCGACGGAATCCATTTTCCGTTTAAAAAATTCACAAAATCAATTTCTTTTGCATTTATTTTATTCATCCATTTTCGACGGAATTCATTTTCCGTCAAAAATCTTCACAAAATCAATTTCTTTTGCATTTATTTTATTCATCCGTTTTCGACGGAATACATTTTTCGTCAAAAATCTTCAGACGGAATCCATTTTTCGTCGAAAAACTTCATAAAATCAATTTCTTTTGCATTTATTTTATTCATCCATTTTCGACGGAATTCATTTTCCGTCAAAAATCTTCGACGGAATCCATTTTCCGTCGAAAAACTTCACAAAATCAATTTCTTTTGCATTTATTTTATTCATCCATTTTCGACGGAATTCATTTTCCATCAAAAATCTTCACAAAATCAATTTCTTTTGCATTTATTTTATTCATCCTTTTTCGACGGAATACATTTTTCGTCAAAAATCTTCGACGGAATCCATTTTCCGTCGAAAAACTTCACAAAATCAATTTCTTTTGCATTTATTTTATTCATCCATTTTCGACGGAATTCATTTTCCGTCAAAAATCTTCGACGGAATCCATTTTCCGTTTAAAAACTTCACAAAATCAATTTCTTTTGCATTTATTTTATTCATCCGTTTTCGATGGAATTCATTTTCCTTCAAAAATCTTCGACGGAATCCATTTTCCGTTTAAAAAATTCACAAAATCAATTTCTTTTGCATTTATTTTATTCATCCATTTTCGACGGAATTCATTTTCCGTCAAAAATCTTCGACGGAATCCATTTTCCGTTTAAAAAATTCACAAAATCAATTTCTTTTGCATTTATTTTATTCGTCCATTTTCGACGGAATTCATTTTCCGTCAAAAATCTTCGACGGAATCTATTTTCCGTTTAAAAAATTCACAAAATCAATTTCTTTTGCATTTATTTTATTCATCCATTTTCGACGGAATTCATTTTCCGTCAAAAATCTTCGACGGAATCCATTTTCCGTCGAAAAACTTCATAAAATCAATTTCTTTTGCATTTATTTTATTCATCCATTTTCGACGGAATTCATTTTCCGTCAAAAATCTTCGACGGAATCCATTTTCCGTCGAAAAACTTCACAAAATCAATTTCTTTTGCATTTATTTTATTCATCCGTTTTCGACGGAATTCATTTTCCGTCAAAAATCTTCACAAAATCAATTTCTTTTGCATTTATTTTATTAATCCGTTTTCGACGGATTACATTTTTCGTCAAAAATCTTAGACGGAATCCATTTTTCGTCGAAAAACTTCATAAAATCAATTTCTTTTGCATTTATTTTATTCATCCATTTTCGACGGAATTCATTTTCCTTCAAAAATCTTCGACGGAATCCATTTTCCGTTTAAAAAATTCACAAAATCAATTTCTTTTGCATTTATTTTATTCATCCATTTTTGACGGAATTCATTTTCCGTCAAAAATCGTCACAAAATCAATTTCTTTTGCATATATTTTATTCATCTGTTTTCGACGGAATACATTTTTCGTCAAAAATCTTCGACAGAATCCATTTTTCGTCGAAAAACTTCATAAAATCAATTTCTTTTGCATTTATTTTATTCATCCATTTTCGACGGAATTCATTTTCCGTCAAAAATCTTCGGCGGAATCCATTTTCCGTCGAAAAACTTCACAAAATCAATTTCTTTTGCATTTATTTTATTCATCCATTTTCGACGGAATTCATTTTCCATCAAAAATGTTCACAAAATCAATTTCTTTTGCATTTATTTTATTCATCCGTTTTCGACGGAATACATTTTTCGTCAAAAATCTTCGACGGAATTCATTTTCCGTCAAAAATCTTCACAAAATCAATTTCTTTTGCATTTATTTTATTAATCCGTTTTCGACGGAATACATTTTTCGTCAAAAATCTTAGACGGAATCCATTTTTCGTCGAAAAACTTCATAAAATCAATTTCTTTTGCATTTATTTTATTCATCCATTTTCGACGGAATTCATTTTCCTTCAAAAATCTTCGACGGAATCCATTTTCCGTTTAAAAAATTCACAAAATCAATTTCTTTTGCATTTATTTTATTCATCCATTTTCGACGGAATTCATTTTCCGTCAAAAATCTTCACAAAATCAATTTCTTTTGCATTTATTTTATTTATCCATTTTCGACGGAATTCATTTTCCGTCAAAAATCTTCGACGGAATCCATTTTCCGTCGAAAAACTTCACAAAATCAATTTCTTTTGCATTTATTTTATTCATCCGTTTTCGACGGAATTCATTTGCCGTCAAAAATCTTCGATGGAATCCATTTTCCGTCGAAAAACATCACAAAATCAATTTCTTTTGCATTTATTTTATTCATCCGTTTTCAACGGAATACATTTTTCAATTCATTTTCCAAAAATCTTAAAAAATTCACAAAATCAATTTCTTTTGCATTTATTTTATTCATCCATTTTCGACGGAATTCATTTTCCATCAAAAATCTTCACAAAATCAATTTCTTTTGCATTTATTTTATTCATCCGTTTTCGACGGAATACATTTTTCGTCAAAAATCTTCGACGGAATCCATTTTTCGTCGAAAAACTTCATAAAATCAATTTCTTTTGCATTTATTTTATTCATCCATTTTCGACGGAATTCTTTTTCCGTCCAAAATCTTCGACAGAATCGATTTTCCGTTTAAAAAATTCACAAAATCAATTTCTTTTGCATTTATTTTATTCATCCATTTTCGACGGAATTCATTTTCCGTCAAAAATCTTCGACGGAATCTATTTTCCATTTAAAAAATTCACAAAATCAATTTCTTTTGCATTTATTTTATTCATCCATTTTCGACGGAATTCATTTTCCGTCAAAAATCTTCGACGGAATCCATTTTCCGTCGAAAAACTTCACAAAATCAATTTCTTTTGCATTTATTTTATTCATCCATTTTCGACGGAATTCATTTTCCGTCCAAAATCTTCGACGGAATCCATTTTCCGTCGAAAAACTTCACAAAATCAATTTCTTTTGCATTTATTTTATTCATCCATTTTCGACGGAATTCATTTTCCGTCAAAAATCTTCACAAAATCAATTTCTTTTGCATTTATTTTATTCATCCGTTTTCGACGGAATACATTTTTCGTTAAAAATCTTCAACGGAATCCATTTTTCATCGAAAAACTTCATAAAATCAATTTCTTTTGCATTTATTTTATTCATCCATTTTCGACGGAATTCATTTTCCGTCAAAAATCTTCGACGGAATCCATTTTCCGTCGAAAAACTTCACAAAATCAATTTCTTTTGCATTTATTTTATTCATCCGTTTTCGACGGAATTCATTTTCCGTCAAAAATCTTCACAAAATCAATTTCTTTTGCATTTATTTTATTAATCCGTTTTCGACGGAATACATTTTTCGTCAAAAATCTTAGACGGAATCCATTTTTTGTCGAAAAACTTCATAAAATCAATTTCTTTTGCATTTATTTTATTCATCCATTTTCGACGGAATTCATTTTCCGTCAAAAATCTTCGACGGAATCTATTTTCCGTTTAAAAAATTCACAAAATCAATTTCTTTTGCATTTATTTTATTCATCCATTTTCGACGGAATTCATTTTCCGTCAAAAATCTTCGACGGAATCCATTTTCCGTCGAAAAACTTCACAAAATCAATTTCTTTTGCATTTATTTTATTCATCCATTTTCGACGGAATTCATTTTCCGTCAAAAATCTTCGACGGAATCCATTTTCCGTCGAAAAACTTCACAAAATCAATTTCTTTTGCATTTATTTTATTCATCCGTTTTCGACGGAATTCATTTTCCGTCAAAAATCTTCGACGGAATCCATTTTCCGTCGAAAAACTTCACAAAATCAATTTCTTTTGCATTTATTTTATTCATCCGTTTTCGACGGAATCCATTTTCCGTCAAAAATGTTCACAAAATCAATTTCTTTTGCATTTATTTTATTCATCCGTTTTCGTCGGAATACATTTTCGTCAAAAATCTTCGACGGAATCCATTTTCCATCGAAAAACTTCATAAAATCAATTTCTTTTGCATTTATTTTATTCATCCATTTTCGACGGAATTCATTTTCCGTCAAAAATCTTCGACGGAATCTATTTTCCGTTTAAAAAATTCACAAAATCAATTTCTTTTGCATTTATTTTATTCATCCATTTTCGACGGAATTCATTTTCCGTCAAAAATCTTCGACGGAATCCATTTTCCGTCGAAAAACTTCACAAAATCAATTTCTTTTGCATTTATTTTATTCATCCATTTTCGACGGAATTCATTTTCCGTCAAAAATCTTCGACGGAATCCAATTTCTCGTCGAAAAACTTCACAAAATCAATTTCTTTTGCATTTATTTTATTCATCCATTTTCGACGGAATTCATTTTCCGTCAAAAATCTTCGACGGAATCCATTTTCCGTCGAAAAACTTCACAAAATCAATTTTTTTGCATTTATTTTATTCATCCATTTTCGATGGAATTCATTTGCTGTCAAAAATCTTCGTCGGAATCCATATTCCGTCAAAAATCTTCACAAAATCAATTTCTTTTGCATTTATTTTATTAATCCATTTTCGACGGAATACATTTTTCGTCAAAAATCTTAGACGGAATCCATTTTTCGTCGAAAAACTTCATAAAATCAATTTCTTTTGCATTTATTTTATTCATCCATTTTCGACGGAATTCATTTTCCTTCAAAAATCTTCGACGGAATCCATTTTCCGTTTAAAAAATTCACAAAATCAATTTCTTTTGCATTTATTTTATTCATCCATTTTCGACGGAATTCATTTTCCGTCAAAAATCTTCACAAAATCAATTTCTTTTGCATTTATTTTATTAATCCGTTTTCGATGGAATTCATTTTTTCGTCAAAAATCTTAGACAGAATCCATTTTACGTCGAAAAACTTCATAAAATCAATTTCTTTTGCATTTATTTTATTCATCCATTTTCGACGGAATTCATTTTCCGTCAAAAATCTTCGGCGGAATCCATTTTCCGTTTAAAAAATTCAAAAAATCAATTTCTTTTGCATTTATTTTATTCATCCATTTTCGACGGAATTCATTTTCCGTCAAAAATCTTCGACGGAATCTATTTTCCGTTTAAAAAATTCACAGAATCAATTTCTTTTGAATTTATTTTATTCATCCATTTTCGACGGAATTCATTTTCCGTCAAAAATCTTCGACGGAATCCATTTTCCGTCGAAAAACTTCACAAAATCAATTTCTTTTGCATTTATTTTATTCATCCGTTTTCGACGGAATTCATTTTCCGTCAAAAATCTTCACAAAATCAATTTCTTTTGCATTTATTTTATTCATCCAATTTCGATGGAATTCATTTTCCATCAAAAATCTTCGACGGAATCCATTTCCCGTCGAAAAACTTCACAAAATCAATTTCTTTTGCATTTATTTTATTCATCCGTTTTCGACGGAATTCATTTTCCGTCAAAAATCTTCACAAAATCAATTTCTTTTGCATTTATTTTATTAATCCGTTTTCGACGGAATTCATTTTCCGTCAAAAATCTTCACAAAATCAATTTCTTTTGCATTTATGTTATTCATCCGTTTTCGACGGAATACATTTTTCGTCAAAAATCTTCAACGGAATCCATTTTTCGTCGAAAAACTTCATAAAATCAATTTCTTTTGCATTTATTTTATTCATCTATTTTCGACGGAATTCTTTTTCCGTCAAAAATCTTCGACGGAATCCATTTTCCGTCGAAAAACTTCACAAAATCAATTTCTTTTGCATTTATTTTATTCATCCGTTTTCGACGGAATTCATTTTCCGTCAAAAATCTTCACAAAATCAATTTCTTTTGCATTTATTTTATTCATCCAATTTCGATGGAATTCATTTTCCATCAAAAATCTTCGACGGAATCCATTTCCCGTCGAAAAACTTCACAAAATCAATTTCTTTTGCATTTATTTTATTCATCCGTTTTCGACGGAATTCATTTTCCGTCAAAAATCTTCACAAAATCAATTTCTTTTGCATTTATTTTATTAATCCGTTTTCGACGGAATTCATTTTCCGTCAAAAATCTTCACAAAATCAATTTCTTTTGCATTTATGTTATTCATCCGTTTTCGACGGAATACATTTTTCGTCAAAAATCTTCAACGGAATCCATTTTTCGTCGAAAAACTTCATAAAATCAATTTCTTTTGCATTTATTTTATTCATCCATTTTCGACGGAATTCTTTTTCCGTCCAAAATCTTCGACGGAATCGTTTTTCCGTTTAAAAAATTCACAAAATCAATTTCTTTTGCATTTATTTTATTCATCCATTTTCGACGGAATTCATTTTCCGTCAAAAATCTTCGACGGAATCCATTTTCCGTCGAAAAACTTCACAAAATCAATTTCTTTTGCATTTATTTTATTCATCCGTTTTCGACGGAATTCATTTTCCGTCAAAAATCTTCACAAAATCAATTTCTTTTGCATTTATTTTATTCATCCAATTTCGATGGAATTCATTTTCCATCAAAAATCTTCGACGGAATCCATTTCCCGTCGAAAAACTTCACAAAATCAATTTCTTTTGCATTTATTTTATTCATCCGTTTTCGACGGAATTCATTTTCCGTCAAAAATCTTCACAAAATCAATTTCTTTTGCATTTATTTTATTAATCCGTTTTCGACGGAATTCATTTTCCGTCAAAAATCTTCACAAAATCAATTTCTTTTGCATTTATGTTATTCATCCGTTTTCGACGGAATACATTTTTCGTCAAAAATCTTCAACGGAATCCATTTTTCGTCGAAAAACTTCATAAAATCAATTTCTTTTGCATTTATTTTATTCATCCATTTTCGACGGAATTCTTTTTCCGTCCAAAATCTTCGACGGAATCGTTTTTCCGTTTAAAAAATTCACAAAATCAATTTCTTTTGCATTTATTTTATTCATCCATTTTCGACGGAATTCATTTTCCGTCAAAAATCTTCGACGGAATCCATTTTCCGTCGAAAAACTTCACAAAATCAATTTCTTTTGCATTTATTTTATTCATCCGTTTTCGACGGAATTCATTTTCCGTCAAAAATCTTCACAAAATCAATTTCTTTTGCATTTATTTTATTCATCCAATTTCGATGGAATTCATTTTCCATCAAAAATCTTCGACGGAATCCATTTCCCGTCGAAAAACTTCACAAAATCAATTTCTTTTGCATTTATTTTATTCATCCGTTTTCGACGGAATTCATTTTCCGTCAAAAATCTTCACAAAATCAATTTCTTTTGCATTTATTTTATTAATCCGTTTTCGACGGAATTCATTTTCCGTCAAAAATCTTCACAAAATCAATTTCTTTTGCATTTATGTTATTCATCCGTTTTCGACGGAATACATTTTTCGTCAAAAATCTTCAACGGAATCCATTTTTCGTCGAAAAACTTCATAAAATCAATTTCTTTTGCATTTATTTTATTCATCCATTTTCGACGGAATTCTTTTTCCGTCCAAAATCTTCGACGGAATCGTTTTTCCGTTTAAAAAATTCACAAAATCAATTTCTTTTGCATTTATTTTATTCATCCATTTTCGACGGAATTCATTTTCCGTCAAAAATCTTCGACGGAATCTATTTTCCATTTAAAAAATTCACAAAATCTATTTCTTTTTGCATTTATTTTATTCATCCATTTTCGACGGAATTCATTTTCCGTCAAAAATCTTCGATGGAATCCATTTTCCGTCGAAAAACTTCACAAAATCAATTTCTTTTGCATTTATTTTAGTCATCCATTTTCGACGGAATCCATTTTCCGTCAAAACACTTCACAAAATCAATTTCTTTTGCATTTATTTTATTCCTCCATTTTCGACGGAATTCAGTTTCCATCAAAAATCTTCACAAAATCAATTTCTTTTGCATTTATTTTATTCATCCGTTTTCGACGGAATACATTTTTCGTTAAAAATCTTCAACGGAATCCATTTTTCGTCGAAAAACTTCATAAAATCAATTTCTTTTGCATTTATTTTATTCATCCCTTTTCGACGGAATTCATTTTCCGTCAAAAATCTTCGACGGAATCCATTTTCCGTCGAAAAACTTCACAAAATCAATTTCTTTTGCATTTATTTTATTCATCCGTTTTCGACGGAATTCATTTTCCGTCAAAAATCTTCACAAAATCAATTTCTTTTGCATTTATTTTATTAATCCGTTTTCGACGGAATACATTTTTCGTCAAAAATCTTAGACGGAATCCATTTTTTGTCGATAAACTTCATAAAATCAAATTCTTTTGCATTTATTTTATTCATCCATTTTCGACGGAATTCATTTTCCGTCCAAAATCTTCGACGGAATCTATTTTCCGTTTAAAAAATTCACAAAATCAATTTCTTTTGCATTTATTTTATTCATCCATTATCGACGGAATTCATTTTCCGTCAAAAATCTTCGACGGAATCCATTTTCCGTCGAAAAACTTCACAAAATTAATTTATTTTGCATTTATTTTATTCCTCCATTTTCGACGGAATTCATTTTCCGTCAAAAATCTTCGACGGAATCCATTTTCCGTCGAAAAACTTCACAAAATCAATTTCTTTTGCATTTATTTTATTCATCCGTTTTCGATGGAATTCATTTGCCGTCAAAAATCTTCGACGGAATCCATATTCCGTCAAAAATCTTCTACGGAATCCATTTTCCGTCGAAAAACATCACAAAATCAATTTCTTTTGCATTTATTTTATTCATCCGTTTTCGACAGAATACAATTTCCGTCCA